>OY856411.1:981579310-981591810 GCA_963693085.1 Alisma plantago-aquatica
TCATGATAGCAAAAACTGCCCTATGAAGAAGTAGTTCATTCTTCATAGATATTGTTTCTGGACTTTGTGTTGTTGTTGTTTGCTGCTCAACGATTATCTCTAGTGCTACTCGTGTGTTCTGTTGATGTTGTACGTGTATATTCATTATCTTATTTTGCTATTGCTATTTCTATTCTTCGAGCTGCTGGTGCTGCTAACCTTCCTTTTTGCTGCTTTTGTTGGTTGGGAGCATCCTGGTGCTGCTAAGTGTACTGCTCTTTTTTCTGATATCATATGATGGGAGCTGTTGTTGTTGCTACTACTCTTGATGGATGACTGTTTTTTAGTGTAGTTGTAGTTGATTGGTGCGTGAGTGAGGCATATTCAAATCTGTAATGGGTTGTTCTTGTGTAGTAATTTGAAATTGATTTGTAATCCTTCCTATATTTTGACTTGTTTTGGAATCTATTGTTGTGTTACCTTGAGCTCCAGAAGTTGTATGTATACATTGATTATGATATAAAGAATCTTTTTTTATCATATGTTACTCTTTGAAGAATATTCATCTCTCTTTGTGACCAATGAATACTCTTTCTTATGAAATACTTACATTTTTGGATTTGAACAGTTACTTTCATGTTTGTACAATTACTTACAAAATGTCAGTTTGTTACTATGTGATTCACATACACTGGTTTCGTCTATTTGACTTACCTTCCTCCACAAGAGTTACTTTACAAATTATAACAGTTACTTTTTGAATGCACAGAGTTACTTTTATGTTGTCACAATTACTCATAGTTTTCTTATAGTTACTCTAGGTGTTCTTATAATTACTTTATCGATGACAAGTTACAGTTACTCGTAGTGCTCTTACAGTTACTATTAGTGTACTTACAGTTACTCTTAGTGCTCTTATAGTTACTCTTAGTGCTCTTACAGTTACTCTTAGTGTACTTACAGTTACTCTTAGTGCTCTTATAGTTATCTATTAAACCCAGAAATACTCCTATTTATAATATGATTAGATCATCTCGTTTACGAGATCATCTCTTTTAGTGTTCATACAGTTACCCTTACCGTTCTTAAAATTACTCTTAGTGTACTTACAGTTACTCTTAGTGTTCTTACAATTACCATTAGTGTTATTATAATTACTTTATGGGTTACGAGATCATCTCTTTTATGTTGTCACAATTACTTTTTGAATGCACAGAGTTACTTTTATGTTGTCACAGTTACTCGTAGTGTTCTTACAGTTACTCTAGGTGTTCTTATAATTACGTTATTGATGATGAGTTCATCTTTCTTATTTGTCAGTGAGTTCTGATATAGATACTTTTTTTTGGAATAGAACACTTGCTTTTGTGTTTGTTCAGTTACTTACAAGATGTCCCTATTACTCTGTGTTCCATACACATTGTTTTTTTATACATGTTTTACCTTCCTCTGTTGGAGTTACTCTTACAAAGTATAAGAGTTACTTTTTTGAATCACAGGGTTACTTTTCTCTACTGTCACAGTTACTCTTAGTGTTCTTACAGTTACTCTTAGTGTACTTACAGTTACTCTTAGTGTTCTTACAGTTACCCTTAGTGTTCTTATAATTACTTTATGGGTTACAAGATCATCACTCTTCCTCTTGAGTTAGTTTATTTTGATAGGCTAACTGAAAGTATATATCTTCATACAAAACCACAACAACTATTCATGCAAGAATACCACAGACAAAGCATAGAATTTTATCTATTAAACCCAGAAATACTCCTATTTGTAATATGATTTAGAGTAAATGTATTTACAGGCTTGCAACACATAAGTAAATGTATCTCATAGCAGTTACATATCATAACTCCAGAACCAAATTGTTCAAATTTAACATTTCACTTAATAAATCAGTATTCATCTCAAATTCAGCCATCTGTCGAGGCTTGAAATAGCTTCTTCCTCTGTGCCTTTTTCTTCCTGCACATTTGTATCTCCTGCTTCTTCCTTGTGTTGTTCATCTGGACCTTCTTTAGTGGCATCACTTGCATTCTTTTCATCTTCTTATACTGGCTGCAGCTGCCCCCTTGCCATCATTCTTTGAAAAATGTCAGGCCTTATTGCTGGCATGTCTTTGTAAGTGAAGTCCATATGCTTTCCATTGACCAGGCATTCAAGGTACTTCATCATGAAGACCCCACAGTCAAGTGAGTCTTCTTGTTGCTGTGGGCATAGTGGGTACTCCCGATCCCACTGTGATAGTTGGCTTCCTTTTTCTAGTTCCCCCCTGAAGAATTCGTGCACAATACCCACCTACAGGAAAAAACACAACTTTTATTAATTATAATTAACAAACATTAATCCTTTCAACCCATTACTAACAGAGTTACTTTTCTCATCGCTTACCCATCTAATGAATTTTTTTTACTTGCTATGTCCACTCATTGAGTTATAAGACCGGTGCGCTCCATCCCTGAAGCTTGCTTCATACAAGTGCCAGTGGCTGCCATTGTTTAGTATGGTGAACACCGAGTCCATTGTGTCCCAATCTTTCAACGGAATGTTGAAGAGTGGAGATAGCATGTCAATCTGCACCAGGATGATGTTCTCAACATCAAATGCTAGTTTCTGCTACAAATGTAGAATTTAAAAATGCACATCTATAAGTTTCAGTTTGTGTTTCTATTTTATAATTTGATATAATTTTGTATACCAAGTTTTCTTGTCTTACTGGAGCATAAGTGCTCATGCAGTGCCACGTCAAACCCTTCTTCCTCCACTTGCTTGTGCTTGCCTTGAGCATCTGCACAAAGCAGTCCAGAACCTGAAAAAAAACCACAAGCTTTTTTCTTTAGCAATCCAAATTATTGTTTCAAATAGTTACACTACATTTTTGGTTCTTACATGTGATTATGTCATTTGATCTTTCTATAATAGGGCAACGAGGTCCTTCCCCGTGCACCAAACATTATTGCTGAATTTCCACTCGCATTTTGACCTACCAATCATTCATAGATGTGATACATATGAGTTAGATATTGAAAAAGTAATGTTTTATTTTGTACACTTGAATAAATAACCAATTCTTACATTTCTTTGATATTTTCCATGAAGTGATGGACAATTTATTTGGTTTCCTTTGTTTTGAAATGCTCAAAACCTATGAAATTGTCAGCTTGTGTTTTCTACAACAAAGTGCATTCAATGTTAGAATCCATCTTCATTCCTATAGTCAATATATCAATCGTATAGTTACTCTATCAATCATATAGTTACTTTTTATGTCTCATAGTTACTCTGTCAATCGTATAGTTACTCTTTGTATTCCTACAGTTACTCTACTATGTCACATAGTTACTCTACTAATTCAAATAGTTACTCTTTATGTTGATACAGATACTCAAGTACTGATATACTTAAAAATAAATCCAACCTTACCTTTTCCTCCCTCCTTTTTTTGATGTTCTTCTCTATGTTCCCTATCATAGGTTATGTCATCTTATTTCTCTTTGTCAACTTTTTGCTGGGCTCTTCCTGCTCTCCTTCTTCTTCTTCGCTTGATTTCTTTGCATGTTCCCTTTTTTCTTCGCCTTTTTCTTCTACATCTCATGCACATCTTGCTTGGGCAGAGCCATTAGCAGCTTTTTCTTTGTGCTTTTTCTCTGTAACACCAGTTTGTTCATCAGCACTCTCTTCTTCAGATCCTTCTGTTCCACATACTTTCTTTTCAGCCTCATCTTGCTTGGTATTCTCAGTGTGTATCCCTTCTCCACACCTTCTTTTTCTTGTTTGTCTGGCATGTCCATGTCCTTCTTTCGAAGCACCTCAGACCTGTCTTTGGGTTCATCAACATTTACTAAGGAAAACCCCTCAGTAAATTGTTCAAACCCACTTGCAGGTGATCGTGCTTTATCACTTTCATCTCCCACCTTGCTCTTCAGAACTATGTTTTCTTCCTCTAGTTTAGCTATTCATTTTCTTAACCTCTTATTCTCCTTCTTCAGGTCACTAAATGCTTCAACGGCTATCTTTGTGCATATCTCCTTCTGCATCTTTAGCTCCTCCTCCAGTCGGTGGATTCTTCCTTCCAGGGTGGAGTTCACAGCAGTTACTCCTTTGTCGATGATTGGCTTTGCTGGCACCTTATCTGTCGTTGGCTTACTTTTTGCCCTTTTTCCGCTAGGTAATAGGGCAAGTCATCAACTCTTCTTGCAGCTCGCCTATCATCTCCCTGATCCAGCTTCATCCTTTGACAAACCTGTCCAAATAAATCAAACAATGTGTCAAAATTCAAACATATAGGATTATGTTGTATATTAGCTTTGTAACAAAGAAGAAATATCCTTACATCTCTAGGGTTTACAGTCTCTATTTCCATCACTTTCTCGACTGGCGCAGCCCACTTTTTTATCCTTGGCTTGGCGTCAAGGAAGGTTGGCTTTGCCATTTTCGTCATCTCATATGCCCAAACCTGCATGTAACAGAGAAAAATATAATGCATAAGTAAATGCCCCTAGGCATCATTGTAAGAATCTAGACAAAAATAAATTTGTTCACTTACGCATAGGCACATGACACACCCTGTCATGTAGAGTGTGGTCTTTCCCTTCTCCTCTCTCCTCCTCAGCTCAACATTCTCCTTCAACATCTTCATATTCTTGAAGATACTCCCATGAACCAGCTTTGCCCAATTCATTTGCCCCGTGGCAGTTACATCATCTAAGTAGTGCATGATGTAAATTGGGGTGCAATAGCTGGTATCTGGGAGTAGGAATGTTGCAAGCAAGTACAACATCCATGCCTGACACATGTTTTGATTGTCGGTGGGGTCATCTGTCTTGGCATATTGTTGCCAAAGATTTGCCAAGTTGTCCTTGTGCAGGACATCCTTCTCTTTCAACCTTTTCGAGGTCTCACCTTCATTGCCATGTCTACTTGTTGCCCTAGTGAATTCTTGATAAATTGAGCTCACTATGTCAGAGTTTTTCCTAGGTATGATATCCATACCTTTGCTAGGGATACCTAGGATTACCCCCACATCCTCAATTGTCATTCTTCTTTCCACTCCCTTTGCCAACAAGAATATGTCATCCTCCACATATATTGCTATTAAATCCTCCAAAAGTATTATGTCTACCAAAAGATTTGGCATATTTATCATGTTTGCAAAGGCCATTGACCTCATCATTCTAATCTGATTCTTTGTAAACACCATGTTGTTGTTGATGGTGATGTCGCTCTTGATGTAGCATTTGTGGTATATCCTTTTAATGCCAACTGCAAACATATCAGAAAGTACTCTTAGGTTTTTTGTTGCTTATTACTTTTTAGTCAGTCCAGTTACTCTTATATTTTTCACAATTTACTATACATGGTAGGTTGATCACATTTTAAAGATAACTATTATTGTTATAGCAACTTTCTAAACTGTAAGTGTTATTAAGTGTCCTCTGAAAGTAACAGCAAATTAACACAATTATAAATTCATACAAGCTTACCTTCATCAACCTTTGCTTCTCCCTTCTCCTTCCTCTTCCTTCTTTCCTCTTCTCCTTCCTGATCAGTAGCTTTTTATTTATCCTTACTTGCATCAGCCTTTCCTTTCCCCTTCTCTTTCCTCTTCCTACTTTCCTCTTCTCCTTCCTCATCAGTAGCCTTTCCTTTCCCCTTCTTCTTCCTTTTACCTTTTTGCACTTCTCCTTCATCAGTAGTAGCTTTTTCTTTCTCCTTGCTTGCTTCAGCCTTTTCTTTCCCCTTTTGTTTCCTTTTACTTCTTTGCAATTCTTCTTCATCGGCAGTAGCATTTTCTTCTCCTGCATACAAACACAGTTACTCAAAAATTGTACTCTTTAGTTTAACAAAATATACATCCCAGTTTAACTTCTATATCTAGTGTACAAGTTACTTTTTATTATGAAATAGTTACTCCAGCTTTAAGACAGTTACACTAGTCTATCGTATAGTTACTCTAATGTTCTTGTAGTTACTCTAGGCATTGTCAAGTTACTCTGCTTGTCATACCAGTTGCTCCTTTATCATACATTGTTACTTTGTAGTCAAAATCCTTTATTTATGTTTCGTTGTAATGTACATGCAAACATAAATTACCTCATCATTCTTCATTTTATGCTTCATCACACGGAGATTCTTCAGTCCCAATACCTTCTTTACTGACATTCCCTTTCTTTGTTGAAGATGGTCTCTTCGGAGGAGTTGCAGCCCCTTCTTTCTTCCCTCTTGGAGTCTTCGGAGGAGTTGTAACCCCTTTTTTCTCCCTTTTCGTAGCTGGTGCTTTTGCCGCTTCATCTAGTTCATCACGCGGAGGTTCTTCAGTCCCAGTACTTTCATTTCCTTTCTTTTCTAAAGATGTTCCCGTCGCAGGAGTTGTAGCCCCTTGCTTTTCTCCTTCCGCAACCTGTGCTTTTGCCGCCTCATCTGGTTCTTTTTCCATCGGCTCGTCGACTTCGTAGTGCTTCAATACGAAGTCATCTTCATCTTCAATTATGGTTACGGGCTTTAGATTCTTTCTCCATGGTGGCATTGTTGTGCTCTTCCACGACGACTTCTTCATCTTCACCATGTCTAAACAGCGGAGCAGCTGCGCTCGACCAAAATTGAGAGGCAGCAAAAGAGAAGAGAACAGAGATGGAGAAGTGAAGCGGACGAAGACTGATATTCCGTCGACGATAGAGTAACTGGAGACTGGGGGGTTGGGGGTGGGGGTTGGCCGGATGATGGTGGTTTAAGCAGACCGAAATTGAGAGGCAACAAAATTGAGTAATCGCACAGAGCAGCGAAGAACTGAACAGTCGATTTGAGGGTTTTTTTCACCTTCTGTCTTTTTTCTTCTTTTCTCGCCAACTTCCGCCCTTTTTTCATTTTGAAGTATTTACCATTCTACCACCGTGTCACTGTGACGGATAGCTTCTTTTGATCACCTCATATATATATATATATATATATATATATATATATATATATATATATATATATATATATATATATATATATGAAGGAGGATTTTGTAAGGAGGATGTAATATTTGTGGTGGATTAGGAAGCTCTGCGCATGTTAACAAAATGTTACTGAAACTAATGATTTCTAAAATTCTGGGTTGCCCGGTCGTTAAGACTTACGACAAGAATTGCTTCAAGAACCATGTCATTGCAAATATGTGTAAAAAAGAATCTTCTAATTACATATGAAAGTTATAGTTCAATATTGTATGTCATTATCAGTAAAATGAAACTAATTTAAGTTGTGAACTCGAGATTATAGTAACATCATGTGGTATGTGGAATTCAAAGTGAACTTAGCATTTATATCATCACTAACATACGTACACATCTTTTCTTCTTTTGACTTTGGGTGTTGTTCCCTAATATTCCAATCAATTTCAATATGACGTCTATATGATACACCGTTTGAATATAGCACCTATATGTAGATATGCTTGCTGAATAGATTAAAGATTTTGTCAGTTAGTTCTAGCCAACCAACATACGACAGTCTACTTATAGTCAGGCAATGCCCCATTCCATGCATGTGGAGATTTTGACCATGGCGATGTGAGTGAGGTGTTCAAGAACTTGTTTCTGTGTCGATTGTATATATGAGCCATAGAGCATTACAACCTTGCAATTTCCTTTGGTGGAAGCCAATATGGATTTATATCCGGAAAGGAGGCTTCTTTTCCTGAGCTACTATCTGCTCTATATAGCTAGGACCATACATCATCATGCACAATGGCACGTCTGCCTTTGAATCATCCACAGTGGTTAGCATCCGGTGGAGCATGATGACATAGTTCTGGAAAATAAGGTTGAGAAAAGGTTGATGACGGCAAGCAGTCCTTGCTCTACCTGACATGTTGTAACCAACATGACCTACACAACCTGTGAGTGATTACCAGTGCGGCAATGGAGCCTATTAATGAACGTCCATGGAGAGTCATGTTGTATTCTTGTTCTAGAATTCAGTTTTCTACAGCCAACCTTTTATCTCATACTTCCTACAGCAGGTATCACACAACTCCTTATATATGTTAGTGGTCCCCAAGAGGTCAGGACCTCTCAAGGGCATGGGAATTTAAGGATGTTTGGCTTGTCTTGTTTTCCGAAAATTTTTATTTTGTTTTGTTTTCCGAAACAACGCTTTGTTTTCTATGTTGCGTCATTTGGAGTTCGGTTGACAGTGTTTAAGACACAGCAATAAACCTCTCTTGACTACCTGTTAAAGCTGACCAATAAAGCGATGTTAATGACGCACGTTGGAGAGACCAACAGGAGCGGACAGTTACCGCGGCGGCTGAGACGTACTCCATATAAGGAGGCGTCCAATCTCATTTGAGAGATATATACAAAACACACTTAGAAATAGAGAGAGATCTACAGCAGTTCCTTTCTTGATATACACCAGTTCCTTTACTGGTGTATCGCGGTTCCTTTGTTGTTGTACCACGGTTACTTTAGTATTGTACAGTGATTCCTTTCCTCCAGTACAAAGTTGCGGTTACTTTACTACTGTACGCTGGTTCCTTCACTGCTATACACTAGTTTCTTTCCTACTGTACTGAGGTTACCTTCGTGCTCGTTTGTTCCTTTCTCCACCACAACAAGCCTATTCTCCCGAACACCACCATGCATTGTTGTTGTCTTACGCTGGTGACTACTTTGCGACGTCTAATTTTCTGTTTGCGACCAAGGGATAAGGAATGAGTTCAACACAGCACTCTCACTTGCACCGAGCGGCTGTACCAGAGTTGGGGTGGCTGAATCTTAGAGATAGACCGCCGGAGACACTCGTGCTAGGAGCGGAAGAATCTATCTTGAAGACAGTGTTTTACATGCCTTCATCTTCAAGCTCTGGTGTTTGATTTCAAAACTCATCCGTCGTTTTCTCTGAATCCTATTTATAGTTAATATTACTGCTGCGTTTTGGTGGTTAACTGCTTGAAATATCTAATTAACATCTGTCTACAGCTTACGACAAACCACAATTTTCTTTTTTCAAGACAGATTAATTCGTTTACTGCTCTGCTTTAGATTGTATAAATAATTGCATAGATAGACCAGTTCGTTCCTAAACAGTTGTGAATTAGATATATATCTTACTGCCTGTTTGAGTAATATGGATTTGAAAACTATGCTATCGCTTGATGATGTAGCCTCCCTTCGTCCAGAATGCTTTTCTGGTTTGCACTTCCATCGTTGGCAACATAAAATGTGATTTTAGCTCACATCCCTTGGACTTATGTCCGCCATCTTACCTCCTGATGAGTCTACACCTCCAGTGCCTACACCACAACCAAAAAACCTCCTTCTTGGAGAAGATTAACCTGAACTGGTTGTCCCCACTCCTGTTTCTAAGGAAACTGATTACTTTTGTCATGGTAGGATCCAGTGTTCTGAAAAGCGGTAATCGGTGTAGGGGCGGAGAGGGTATCGAATAGAGTATATACGGTATGCGGGAGTATAAGCGGGAGAATATTCGGTTTTAATCGGTTTTGATTTTTTTTAATATTAATCATAAAGATATGTAAATTATATATTGACCATATAATAATGACAATGATAAGTAATTAGAAACATTTATAAGTAATAGACTTACTATAAACTTATAGAGAAAACGTCAATAGTAAGGATCAGTTCAATAAACACTAACTATAAACTTATAGAGAAAACATGAGCAGAAGACCAAATATGTAAATTGGAAGAAGTGAATGTAATTGTAATGACCAATAGTAGTATTAGAAAAAATTAATGTAAAAAAAATTATTACTAGCATTTGATTTTGAAAATCGCCGATTAATCGGCCGATTATTCCCCCGATCGGCCGATTAATCGGTCAAGGACCGATTAATCGGCCGATTATTGATAATCGGTTCGGTAGACACCCAAAAAAGAATATTCGGCCGATTATTCGGCCTAAGCGGGGGATTTTCCGAACAGTGGTAGGATCCTATCAGCCTTATCCGATGAACTGTATGACATCTACCATAGGATCCCAACTGCTCTTGAACTATGGACTGCCTTAGACTCTAAATTTGGTCTAGAAGACACTGGTCTTGAGCGTTACACCTTTGTTGAATAGCTAACATATAATATGGTTGATGATAAACCTGTTTTAGCTCAAGTCCTAGAATACCAAAACTTAGTGTCTAAATCCATGGCTAAAAGTTACAACCTTGATGAGAATGTTCAAGTAGCAGCCCTCATAGAGAAACTCCCTCCTTCTTGGAAGGATTTTTCTAGGACCCTTAGGCATAGACAAGGGAACATGTCCATGGCATCCTTAGTTAAATCCCTACAAACCGAGGATAGAGATAGGGAACAAGACAGGAAGTCTAACCCATCTGTCAATATGGTTATAGGTGATAAAACTAAGAAACCCAACCAATCCCATCTCCATAAAAAATCTAAACCTTCCTTTAAGGGCCGCAAGCACCACCAAAATCAGAGTAATAATAATCGTGATCAAGGAGAAAAACATGTCTGCTTTGTGTGTGATAAACCTGGCCACTTAGCGAATGTGTGCAGATTTCACAAAGGTCAGAGAAAGTAGAATGTCTAGGCTCCTAAAAATCCTAAAGTAAATATGATCACTGTGGGGGCGGTCCCTTCCTCTTCTATAGAAAGGTTAGAAAAACCTACTATTCTTTTTATTGACTTATCCTCAGATTGGTACTTGGACTCCAGTGCCACCTGCCATATTTGCTTTGACCAATCCCTCTTTTCTACCTACCAGGCCGAATCCAGTAGAGTGATCAAATAGGGAGATCATTCATCCACCATCCCGATTGTTGGCTTTGGACGCGTTGACATAAAGCTTACTTCTGGGAATGTCCTTAGATTACATGATGTCCAACATGTACCTTCTTTCCGTAGAAATCTGATTAGTCAAGTTGTTTTACAACATTCTGGTTATACCTTGTTATGTCAAGGCAATAGAGTTGTAATTTCTAAGAATGGTTCTTACATTGGTCTTGCATACACTTGTAATGGTCTGATTAAACTATCTTCTATTTCATGCAATGCTTCTTCTAGTAATAAAATATCTTCTGTTGTTTTAGTTTATGAAACTAGTGATGTTTGTCATGCACGTCTTGGTCATGTGAATAAAAATATGATGAAATGCATGATTCATTTAGATCTGATTCTGAAGACACATATTGATATTTCTGATAGATGCCAAGTTTGTGTGCAAGCTTAGCTTCCTAAGAAGCCATTTAAATCAGTAGTAGATCATAGTACATCTTTGCTTGATTTAATTCATACTAATATTTGTGATTTAAATCATGTTCTTACTCGTGATGGTATGAGATACTTTGTTACCTTTATAGACGATTTTTTGAAATATTGTTCTATTTTCTTGCTGAAAACTAAGGATGAACAATTAGAAAAATTCAGAATCTATAAAACCCAAGTAGAGAAACAACTAGAGAAGAACATTAAGAGAGTGGGGTCTGATAGAGGTGGTGAGTACACTTCTAATTAACTTAACAAGTTCTGTGAGGACCATGGCCTTATTCATGAAACCACTGCCCCATATAATCCTCAATCTAATGGAGTTGCTGAGAGGAAGAATAGAACATTGATTGACATGGTCAACTCAATGCTAGCCGAGTCTGGACTTAGTCACAGACTGTGGGGGGAAGCCCTTCATACAGCCAATTACCTTCTTAACCGCATCCATTTTAAGCACCTTGACAAAATACCCTATGAACTTTGGCTTAACAAGAAACCCTGTTTGAAATACATCAAAGTGTGGGGATGTTTGGCCAAGGTTAAGATCCCTAAGAATAAGAAGAGAAAACTAGGACCTAAGACTGTTGACACTGTCTTTATAGGATATGTTGAAAATAGTAATGCCAATAGATTCCTAGTAATAAAATCTGAAATCTCAGACATTAGAGTTAACTCTATACTTGAGACTAGACATGTAGATGTTGTCTATTATGAAACTATCTTTCCTCTTAAGGAAAAGGTTCCTAGGCAAGTTAGTGAAAATCCCTTTTCTTCTTCTCCTGCTAAACCTCTTGTAGTTCCACCTTCTTATGAAGTAGAACATGAACTCCTAGTAAATGAACCTCTGAGTGATCTAGGTAGGGGTAAAAGGACTAAAATTGATAAGAATTATGGTCCCGACTTCTACACCTTCTTAGTAGAAGAAGACCCACGTACCTATGAGGATGACATGAAATCCATAGACTCTAGCTTTTGGAAGGAAGTTGTTGATAATGAAATAGAATCAATTATGAACAATCATACTTGGATTCTAACTGAGCTTCCTCCAGGCTGCAAGACTATTGGATGTAAATGGGTGTTTAGAAAGAAGATGAGGGCAGATGGTTCCATGGATAAGTTTAAGGCCAGACTAGTAGCCAAAGGCTTTAGTCAAAAGGAAGTATTTGATTACTTTAATACATATGCACCCGTAACCAAAATCTCTTCCATTCGTGTCCTGGTTTCTTTAGCTGCGATCCATTAGCTTGAAATCCATCAAATGGATGTCAAGACAACCTTCTTGAATGGAGA